>OW964831.1:31863338-31908338 GCA_943142095.1 Ophonus ardosiacus | reverse complement strand
CATCTACGAGGGAACATCGTGACGTGCAGAACCAGGCGCTGAGGAACACAGAGCTGACTCCAGGATTCGACACTACCCATGGACTCAGACTCAGATTCTGATCGCGAAACCCCAAATACTACCACAGAATCCTCTGACTCAGAACCCGAATTTCCATTCGAAATTAGCTTTAGCCCCAATCCAAAGAAAACTAATAAAACAAAACTGGCACCACCCGGAACACAAGCACAGGTAGCTCCACCTGTACCCCCGCCAAAATTAGAAAAATAGATACTATTTGGACATGGTACCTGAATTTTATGGCGACAGTAAATTATTAAGTAGATTCATAGAAATCTGTGAAAAATTAGTGAATAAATTCTATAATTTGGTTGACACATCAGATTTTCAAAATGAATTCTTGATGTCGAGCATACTCGCCAAAATAAAAGGCGATGCCGCGATTAACATTGCTAGCACCACAATTGGAAAGTGGGACGACTTGAAAAATGCATTGTTAAACGCGTATTCCGATAAACGCGACTTATATACTTTAAATATCGAAATCACAGAGTTACGGCAAGGAAACGAAACAGCGTTTGATTTTTATAATCGTGTTCAGCACATTCTAAATTTGCAAATTTCATGCATCAATACCCAAATTTGCGAAGCAGCTAGACCTATTTTAACTAGCTATTTTCAAAATTATTCTGTTAGAATATTACTTCGTGGACTCAAAGAGCCATTAGGGACTCTTATGAGAACCAAAGATCCGAAAGATATGAATAGTGCTCTTAACATGTTAACGAATGATTTCCAATTAGAAACACATAGCCGTACACATGCAAATACACAATTAAAAAATAACACTCATCACTCACAACAACCTAAACAAAAACAAACTATCCATACCCAAATTAGACAAGTACAACACCCTCAATTAATGTACAGACCTACCCCACCTAACACTCAAATTTTTAGACCCTATAATAACCAATTCCCCAATAATCAACAATATAATATACCTTTTAACAATCACAGTTCTAACAATCAAATTGCCAAATCCAATAACCAATCCCAGCAAAATGTTTTTAAACCAAATCCAAATT
Organism: Ophonus ardosiacus; assembly: GCA_943142095.1. NCBI lineage: Eukaryota > Metazoa > Arthropoda > Insecta > Coleoptera > Carabidae > Ophonus > Ophonus ardosiacus. The sequence goes on along the minus strand of OW964831.1, from coordinate 31,907,250 downwards.
TTAGACCTCCCAAACCGACGCCTATGAGTGTCAGCACGAGGCAGTCGTTCACACCACGCTCGAGTTCTAATCCTTATCGCCCGCAGCAATTCTTCCACTCCCAAAACAGACCTAACGTTATTGCTGAAGAAATGTTTAACACTGAAGTAAACGATTATACAGAACTCGAAATTAACGAACAAAATGTAGAATATTGTGAAAACGAACCACATTCAGACTATTACGTAACCGAACCCGATCAAAACGAGCAAACTGATTTTTTTCCTATAACAGCTTCGGAACAAATATTGAACTAATGAATGTAATTCATAATCACAGCGAACTACCATTCATAATTTTCCCGGAAATGAATCTAAAGGCCCTAATAGACACTGGCAGTACACGCTCTTTTATAAATCCAACTATCGCAAATAAATTCTTCAAAAATAAAATAAAAAACGATCCATTCAAAATTACAACTGCACATGGAACATCCGTTGAAAATTATAGCATTGTAATACCCTCTTCAAAATTATTCAACTCACCCAATACTATGTTAAAATATCATTTATTTAACGTCCATAAAAATTTTGATATCCTATTAGGTCTAGATAATTTAAAAATATTAGGTGCAAATATCGATTTGACTAATGATAAAATAACTACCCCAAATCAAGAAATAAAAATTTATTATCACAAAATACTTCCAAAATCTCATTACATAAAAATTCCCCCTAAATCCGAAAGATTTTCCAAATTATTCGTTCACAATATCGAAAATGGTGAAGCATTCATCCCCGAAACTAAAATAAACAATATAATTATCCCAGAAGGTCTCGCTAAAATTCAAAATTATAAAATTATTTATCCAATTATAAACTTAGGCAAAAATGAAGAAATTTTAAATTCTGTAGATTGTGTACAAATCCAACCATTAAACAATTTTGAAATAAATAATTTAAATTTTGAACAAAACGAAATAAAAAAGGAATTAGATATGAGCAAAATTAGACTTGACCATATGAACGAAGAAGAGAAACATGAGATGAAAAAACTGCTTACAGAGTTTTCTGACATATTTCACTTTGACAATGAACCTTTATCTTTTACTAATGACGTGAAACATTTCATTCGCACGAAAGTTGAGATTCCCGTTTACGCTAAAACTTATAGATACCCCGAAATACATCGTAAAGAGGTACAAAGCCAAATTAACAAAATGTTAGAACAAAACATAATACGTCCATCCCATTCACCCTGGTCATCCCCTGTATGGATTGTCCCGAAAAAGATAGACGCATCTGGTAAAAAGAAATGGAGACTAATAATCGACTACCGAAAATTGAATGACAAAACGATTGACGACAAATACCCTATACCCAACATTAACACGCTACTTGACAAACTTGGCAGATGTCAATACTTTTTGACCTTAGATCTAGCCTCAGGATTTCATCAAATCGAGATGAATGAATCCGATATTCAAAAGACCGCTTTCAATACAGAAAATGGACACTACAAATTTTTGAGAATGCCATTTGGACTAAAGAACGCGCCCGCTACTTTTCAAAGAGTAATGGACAATGTTCTACGAAATTTAGTTAACGAAATTTGTCTCGTTTATTTAGATGATGTAATTATATTCAGCACATCCCTTCAGGAACACATACAAAATTTAAGAACAGTATTTAATCGTTTGAGAAAAGCAAATTTAAAAATTCAACTAGACAAATCTGAATTCTTACGAACAGAAGTAGCATACCTTGGACACATAGTAACCCCTGCCGGAGTAAAACCCAATCCTGACAAGATCCATGCCATCCAAAATTATCCACTACCCAAAAATACGACAGAAATAAAAGCATTTTTAGGACTTTTAGGTTATTACAGAAAATTTATTAACAATTTGGCACAACTCACAAAACCAATGACTAAATGTTTAAAGAAAGGCGTTGCTATTAAACACAACGACCCCCAATACATACAATGTTTCAATACCTGCAAAAAACTCCTAATGAATGACCCCATCCTACAATACCCAGACTTTAACAAACCATTTAATCTCACCACAGACGCAAGCGACTATGCCTTAGGGGCAGTATTGTCACAAGGCCCTATTGGATCTGATCTACCTATTGCTTACGCTAGCAGAACTCTAAATACTACTGAACAAAATTATAGTACCACGGAAAAGGAATTATTAGCCGTAGTATGGGCAACCAAATATTTTAGAAGATACCTTTACGGACGAAAATTCAAAATTATAACAGACCACAAGCCATTACAGTACTTATATTCATTAAAAGAACCCCATTCCAAATTAATGCGTTGGAGACTTAAACTCGAAGAATATGATTACGAAGTAATTCATAAAAAGGGATCTCTAAATACAAATGCGGATGCACTTTCGAGAATATAACCAAATTTAAAAATTAAATATGTTAATGAAAATCTTTTAAACAGTAAAAATAATATCGCTCACTGTATTTCTGCAGATAGTAAACTAGCAAAAGGCATAGCAGCCCAATTAGAAACAAAATTTCAATGCAGAAAATTTTTGAACACATCACTAAATGAAGTAGGCAAAATTAGAATTCAACACATTGATAATAGTCGAATTTTATTTCATTTAGTCACTAAACAAAACTATAAATCTGAGCCAGAAATGAAAGATATAGAATCATGTTTAAATAATTTAAAAGAATTTTGTGAACAAAATAATATTATAAAATTAGATATTCCAAAAATTTGCTCAGGATTAGACAGAAAAGATTTTAATGAAATAGAGCCATTAATTAAAACAATTTTTGCAAATACACACATAGAAATTACTATTTACACATATCATCCAAAAACAGGAGAATCTTTTAATTCCTCAGACGAAAATCCAGTTAATAGTATAATACACATAGATACAAACGTAAACTCAGTAGATTCAGACTTCCAAAATCTTTACGATCTTATAGAAAATTTTAATGATAGTTACAACCCTGAAGACACCCAATCTTTAATAGTTCAACCAGATGAAGACGAACAAAAGGACCCTGAAACCGACCAAACCATTCATTCAAATCCCGAAAATCCCGTAGTTGGCATAACAATTACTGAATCCCCAGTAAATTTCTGCAAAAACCAAATTTTTATAACTCAAGTAAAGCATTCCCCATCCAAACCAAAAATTAAGAAATTTCATGTTGACAAAATGAGAATCTATATCCAAATATCTGAAATAAACGTATCAAATATTATTTATACTTTGAAAGTCTCATTTACGAACAATTTAGTAATGTTCTACAAAAATATTTCAAAAACTCGGAAATCATGTTTATCAAATGTAATTCAAAATTAATAGACGTAGAAGAGGAAGATGAAATTTTACAAGTTATTACGAACTATCATGAAGGAAAATCGAACCACCGTGGAATTAACGAAGTCCACACACAAATTAAGAAACGTTACTATTGGCCAAATCAATTAAGAACTATCACAGACTTTGTAAATAAATGTGAAATCTGTTTAGCAGCGAAATACGAAAGAAATCCTATAAAACCCAAGCTTAATGTTACCCCCACTCCTAATAAACCTTTAGACATGATTCACATAGACACACTCACCCTAGAAAACAATAAATTCCTCACCATCATAGACGCATTCTCGAAATATGCACAGCATATAAAGTGAACTCCACCAATGCTATCGAAATCTCTAATAAATTAACCCAATTTTTCTCTCATCACGGATAACCAAGACTAATTACTTCAGACAATGGACTTGAATTAAAAACAATATTGTGAAAGAACTACTAGCCCTTCACAAAATTGAAATACACTTTATATGTTCCCAAAATCCAAATTCAAACGGATTAGTTGAACGTTTTCACTCCACATTAATAGAACACATCCGTTTATTCAACTTGCAAGACAATTTCAAAAATGAATTAATAGAAGACAAAGTTAACTATGCAACAACACAAACCATAGCACTACTAATCTAAAACCTATAGAAATTATTAATGGACATCTCGAAACAAATTCTCCACTAGACATAGAACTCGAAAAACAAATAACACAAGACTACATCCAGAAACATAAAGAAAAGACCAAACTCATGTACAAAAATATTAACAACAAATTACAAACGGACAAAACCAAAACAATTACGAAATTAAATGAAAAACGCGAAGAACTTCCTATAATACCTAAAACTGTTTATGTTCACAACAAGCAGAAAGTAAACAAAACTAAAAACCCAAAATTTAAGAAAGAAAAAATTAAAAAGATTAATGAAAATTTAAAAATCGCAGAAATAGATGCCGAAAATAACGATAAGAAACAACCAAAAATTCACCTTGCAAACATAAAAAGACCCCGCAAAATAATTAACAAATATCCCGCAATTCCAGGTCCCTCTACTTCCCGTACGCATACGGAATAGATATCAAGGACATCACCCTTAACCCAGGACTATTGACTATTAACCTTGGACATGCAAAGCTGCAAAGAACTCAACATACTTTCGTACATTTTTACGACTTACAACCTCTCAAGTTACAATACGAAAATCTCAATAAACAATACTCAAATCTCATACACACAATAAACACGGACAAAACAGTCACTACAGATTACGAAAATAACAACAAAATCGTAGAATACTTACAAAGTAATATTAACGAAAAATTTAATCATTTTTCTACACACCCTAGAACTAGACGAGGTATATTTAACGGCTTGGGTACAATAGTAAAATCTATAACTGGAAATTCAGATGCTGAAGATGATAAGAGATACACCGAAATTTTAAAACACTTAAAAGAAAATCAATTCAAATTAAACAATCAAATCAAACATCAATATTCTGTAAGTCACCAAATGATAGAGTATTTCAACAAAACTGTCGACACTATCAGGGAAAACGAAAATATTTTAAAATCAAAAATTGAACAACTTATTCACATTGTTATCGCTGGAGACAAAAATAATAATAAATTATTAATTACAGACATTTATAACCAACTAAACACTCTGTACACTATGACATTCAATACTTTACAAGATATTGAAAATTCTCTAACTTTTTGTAAACTTCATACCTTGCATCCAAGCATCATCAAGTCACACGACCTATATAAAGAATTAAACAAAATTTCAAATTTTTATAATAACGAATTACCATTCGAAATAAATTCAGAAAATCTTTTAGAAATTAAAAAATTAATTTCAGTCAATTGCAAAATGCAAACTAACAAAATTATATACTTTATAGAAATTCCTATAAATTACGAAACCCAGTTTGAACTTATCCATCTAATTCCAACCCCCCACAAAACACAATTCCGAATTTGTCACTATCATTCCTAATAGCGAGTATATTCTGAAATCTGAAGATGGTCATTTAAGATCTTTATATGATATGTGCACTCGCAATAAAGAAAATACTTATCAATGTCCCAATAAAATTAAGGAAATTAGCAAAGATTCCTGTGAGAAGAACTTTATTTTACAAAACAACGTCGAAAATTGCCATTTCATTAAACTAAATATAAAGAAAAATCACATCGAGTACATCGAAGAAATTAACCAATATTTAGCAATTTTTCCAAATCCTGAACACTTGCAAGCCAAATGCAAACAAGGCGACAGCATAAGCAACATACAAGGCATACTTTTAATTAAAGAAGACAACTGTAAACTTGAAATCCAAAATAAAAACTTACTCTTCAAACAAGGAACATTTGGCAAACCCTTAGTAATCGAAAATTACGAAATTAATTACAATATTACAAAAATTCCAAAAATGGCTATCGAACTAAACTCCATCAACGAATTAAAACCAATAAACAAATTCGATGACACATTGTATTATAACGATCAAATTAAAGCTGAAGAGTTCAACTACCCATTGTGTGCACTGTACATAATAGGGGTTTCCAAGGCTACAGCTTTTTAAGAAATACTTATTGGATATCAGAGTTCATCATGTATAAGTAATATTAGGATGAATAAAATCGTTAATTTGCTTATTTTTATTACGCTAAAATCAAAATTAAAATGTAATGCATTTAAATTGAGTGCATAAATTTCAGTATCGGCCATCTTTGTGACGTCAACGGCACTCTGAAAATTCTGATTGGGTAATGGCAGTTGATGGAGGAGGCAACATTTTGGAAAATTGCAGTATTCCCCAAATTAATTTATGAAATCAAATAAATAGTTTCATAGTTGTTTGTTCTTTTTTTTGTCTTAAATAAAAAATCATTTTACCAATAATTTCATTTATTATTAATTAGAAAGTTAAACATGTGCTAATTTTATAATTTTAATGATAACAGGATAGGACAAGAATCAGGAGCAGCGTTTTTGCTTTCTGGCTGTAAATTGAATACACAAATAATTAAATTAGTAAATTAATTAACATGTTTAGATTTAACTCCATTATAATACGGAATATTTATATTTAGTCATTATAACTTGCACGTGTTTCTTCATATTTTGGAACCGTTACATATACATATTTTCTTTGGATTATTTGCTGAGGAAGTAGAGCAGCCCGGTACGAAACAGTATTTCATCACCACCACAAAAAAAAATAGAAAAATAATATTTAATTATCTCCAAAATTACTATAAGTACTCAAGTTTTACCTGATTTGTATGTACAATCACAATTTCTTTAAAAATATCTTCGATAAGTACTACAAAATAAGTTGAGGAACAGAATTTAACTGGTTACTTTCTTGGGTTATGTATCATTTGTTTACATCTTACAGATCTTACATGTTCAATGTTCATGTGCGAAACGACATACCCACCGTGTTTGTTATATATCCGTCTCACTCAGCTCTAGAAACGTATGTTCTCGCGGTGTCGTTGACGTCACAAGCACCGATGATTTTCTCGATCCTCATTTATAGAAACTTTAATAATTTTTTTCTGGCTTATTAGACGCTGTTCGGCCAAAATAAAAAACACGGGTCTAATACTTTTATATAGAGATTAACATATTAAAAAATGAAAAAAACTTGGAAACCCCTATTCTCATCATCGGTGCCATCATCACCGCTGCAGTCTACTTCCGAAAGATGTTCCACAAGAAAAAAGAACAGCCCAAGGTCGAAGACATCGAACTTCAACCGCGAACTTCATCCCCTAGGACGGCGCTGAAGCTCCCCGACGAAGCTCAATTCTAGCGAAGGAGGAGTTACCACAGCCCAGACCGCTATCTTAGAGTTAGTCAGAAACTAGTATTCTTGTAGTAATAAACGACATTATTGTTCTCACGTAAATAAAATTTCTTTTTAAAAACCCTTCATCGAACTTACAAAATATAACTTATATATATATATATATATATATATATATATATATATATATATATATAACAGAAAAATTTATTTTGGCCCAAACGGCGCTTTATATGTTTGCGACGTGTGAAAAATTCAGGGATTTCAGGGGATCTCATAGTTTAATTGGTAGAATGTCCGACTAGATTTTGGAAGGCCCTGGGTTCAAATCCCAGTAAGATCCATGAATTTTTCACAAATCTGTCTTTGTTATTTATACGATTTAGTTTGAATTCTCAACACATGTTCATGATAATTAAGTTACTATACTTCTCAACCTGTATGGTGAATAAGTATTTTTTTTTTTTGATTTTGTAGTTTTATTTATTTTTATAATTTTAATTGGTTTTACTATATTTTCTTTAAATCAGTCTTCCTCAAGATTTGTTTTTGTTTTCTTTGTATTTTTCTTTTGTTCATTGACATTATGCCAGAAGCTCCGTCAAACTTACTATCGCTGAATTATATTAATAAGGTAATATTTTTCTATTTATTAGTAATAATTTGAAAAATAAATCTAACTTATTTGTACAGCATGTGGCAAACGCCTTTTAGTTGTTTGTTGTTGTAGCTAAATTTCGTCCTGAAAAACTGCATTCCAATTCAATCATCAAAGAAAAAAGCCAAAACGCCAAGATCAAGCTGTGCACAGACAACAGGTAGTCAACTGCAATAATAAAGTAGTAGGCATTCATGCCCTGCAACACTAGCGCTCGGTGTCGTAAGACATAACTAAAATAAGTATGGCGGGTAGAATATATTTATTCTTTTTTACTGGTTTAGCAATAAACAGAAAAGAAAAAAATATGTATTTAACAAGAAATAGAACGCATATTTGTTTCCTACAATTACATAAGGAAAATATGAAAAAAATTTAGTCAGGTCAGATATCCTTTTACCATAAGGTGTAGGGTATACAAATACATTTAGTTGTATAGGAATTTCGCCCATTGCTTCTTATTCCTTGCCATCTTCCCAGCGTTTTAAATCGTCCAAAATCTTCAATATTACCTTAATCATTTCTTGTTCTATCTTATATTTGGATGAACTACTCGTTCAATCCAAATTTTGTAAATTTCTTCTTCATAAATAGAAAATAATGTTTTGTTGGATTATGAACGCCACAACTAGGCACACAACTTCTTGGCATTTTGCAGGAGCAAATAACAAAAACAGAACAATATAAATAACACAATAATGATGAATATAACACTTCACGAAAATACAATTTCAAATTTGAATTATCAGCCATACCGCCACGATTTTAAAATCACCGAACATTTACGAATTAATCCGAACGAAGCACTACTAGCGCTAAGTGTCGTAATACATAACTGAGTCTCAAGGTCGTGCTATATAGTTGACACGGCTAGAAGCTGGGTTTGAAACTGACAGTTTCATTGAAGTTGCTATACGGAATGTAATCTATGAAATGTGCAGAAACAGTTAGAATTTTTTTGTGTTAACTCTGCAGTTCTCTGTATTTTATGTTTTTTTTTTTTTAAAGGATCTCACATAACACTAGATAATCTGTCATATTTCAATCCGACTGGATACCTTATACCAATTAACATATTTTTGAATTATTATATTTTTATAATAACAAAATAACAGGAGTATCTTAGGTATCCGCGTAAAATCTAAGCAAACGACACTACTATGACAAAATGGGCGGAGCTAAAATCTTCATTCGTACAATCCGTAGTTGACCTTGATCGGACTTCTTTAAAAATTATACTCTATATAAAACATTTATTTAAATACTTAGCAAACTAAACAATCATAGTTCCAAACTAAACGGGTAGAGCTCGACTGTCGTCTCCGTAAAGATGTGAAGTCAGCCGTTGAAATATTTGAAATTAAAGGCTACTATTAAAAGATCATACCTCTGATTCTAAAGACTTGTAAGGTGTAAAATATACAACTACATATTTAATTTATATTACATTATATTATATTATATTACAAGAATAAGGACTGTAAAATAAAGTTACCACAAACAAAATAATAAATATAATCACATTTACAATTTAAAAGAAATGCAAAGCGGATCAGTTACATGTTAAATAATAATTATTATTAATATTAAATGATACGTGATTACAAATATATTATACACAAACATATGGTTTATTTCTCCTCAAGCCCATGAAAAGATTGGACAATGACAATTAAAGAAGAATACGTATCTATTATTTCTTAGTTGGTGGACTATGATAATACGAATATATTTAATAACATCCCCATATTCGTATAGTTTAAAAGACGAAAACACATTTATGATTATCGATAGTTCAGTTACTAGAGCGACAAATTAAAATCCTAAAGCCTACTGGAGCTCATCTGTGGACTTGCGAGCGCACACACCCGCACATACCCGTATTAAACGAATGGTAGATTGAACTCCTCATTGTTTTGTGGACTACCCACAACATTCACCCCCTGGAAAGTGATGACAAAAAACTCTACCTTCACAAATAGTCTATGATTCTTTTATATAGAGTGCGGCAAAACAACCTCCTTAGTTTTAGTAAGGCCTTGTGAGGCTAGCGAACGTTGTAACAGGGTGGGGATGGATTCTATAGGGGCATGAGGATGGAAAGTTTCTGCTACAATTTTTTTAGTATTACAACTAACATAATGTGGGCGAACGAGCAGAAAGCTTATGACGTGGAAGCCTACATCCGCTGAAATGAGTATGTAGCCACCGTCCAGCACGCGTTCCTTTCTTCGTTCCAAATTCCCCTCCCCGGAAAGAAAATTGAATACGTTGTGGGTAAAAAGTTTGGGGAAACTGAATCTGTAGTCAGGAAAGGACGTGGCAAGGCAACCATGTACTGTTCGAAAACGTCGACGAAGAAAAATCGGGCTGCTACCGTTAATTCTGGGCAGTATATGTGCATGGTTCAGAATTTTCTAGCCCCAGCTCTAGGAAAACATGGTCTGCAGAATGTCTGGTTTCAGCAGGATGGGGTCACGGTCCAGACAGCGCAAGTTCTTGGGGAAAATGTTTCCCGGGCTCTTGATAACCCTAAGAGACCATAGTCCGTAGCCCGCGCGATCGCCTAATTTGACCCCGTGTGATTTTTTCCAGTGAGTTAACTCCAAACTGAGGTTTATAAACATCATTCAAGGAACTTGCAAACCCTTAATGATGCAATCCGCATAGAAATTCGCCGTATACTCCAAAAAATGCTCAAAAGAATTATCTGAAATTTCATAAGTTGCTCACCATTTGACTGATATTGTTTTCAAACACACTGCTAACACCCTTTAAGGACAACGGGCACCTGACCGAGGAAAAGAAACATTCATAAAACACATTTAATTCCTAAAGTCATAATAACATGTGTATTACATAATATTTGTATGTCATGCAGTGATGATGATGATGAAGAAATAGACGACGACAATAACGATAACGATTGTTGTACTGCAGATTTTGTTATAGATAGGTAGGCATAGGTATAGGTAGGAAATAGACGTTAATGTAAGTACCTTTTATTTGCTTAGAAAATATCACAATCTAATCAGTTCATTTGTTTTAATAAAATAAAATAAACAAAAACATTTTTCTTAAAGTATATAAAAATCCTTATCAGAATAACTTGTATATGCATATATTTATAAACAAACATCTCTGTTAAAAATATAAAATTTTTCATTTAAATAAAAAATATAACTTCTTTTACCTATTAATCTTTGTTTAAGAAAGATTTTATTGTGTCAATAAGTTCTTTTGGAATCGCCATTTTTTTCGTCGTGGCGTTTTTGAACATCTCTCTTATATTCGGATAATCACTCCGGTTCTCCCATATCTTATTGTTTCCTTTTTCTCTTTTCTGGAATGGTTTGAAATTCGCCATTTTCTATCTAAAACAGTAACATCATATGAGATACTATTAATAGCAATAAAGAATGATTCAAATTATCTCTTACAATATTTACTTTTTCAGAATTTTGGACAAAGCTTTCCGAAGAACTTGATAAAGACAATGAACATACTTCGGGGCTCTGACAAATATTTCATCCATTGTATTAAATAATGGCCACTTAAATGAGCTTGTTTTTATAGTTAAAATGCCAAACATACAGACCAAAGCGTTGCCTTGAAAATAAATGAATTTACTTTTTTGTTTAATGCTTATGTCAGTGCATACGTATCATCATTGAGAATGAGTTCTGAATGTGTTATCATACCGGTATAGATCTTCCTTTAGATGCAGAGGAATTGGTTGTGTCAATAATTCATAAATTTATATTAAAGAATTCATTATTAATATATTCATGTTTCTTTTATCATCAGTTGTCAGTTTTGTAATATTCTTTATCTATCACCGTGGGATAAGTTATAACATATTGTATTCATTTTAGATATGTAATAGACTTGTTATCCCAATGAGTGTGGTAATGAAATTCTATTGTGGTAATAACTTCATTAAAGCATTGAAAGAATAATTATACATCTAAAATAAGTGCGATATGTTATGCAGTGAAAGATATAATTTTGTACGAAATTCGTGGGCTACTATATACTTCGGGTTCGTAGGGACAGTTCACAATATGTGCGTTAATAATGTCTATATATCCCACTTATATTATGTAACTCAGGTATGTATAGATTACTCATTTGGTATCAATTATGAAAAATATGTCATTTCAATACGGCATGAAGTTAGATAACATTTAAGTTTTTAAACGGAATTAGATATAGGTCGTGCCAACTTTTACTTCTAATAACTCCAGACGACCTTCGCAGCAGATAGTCCTTAAGAAGGTTGTATAATTTCTCCAATTTTAAAATCAAGAAAAATTTAAAAATAAATGTACAACAATATGCTTTAAAAAATATTTATTCATAAACTGGTTTCAGGAAATTTTAGTTTATTCCACAATCATAACATTTTAGTCTCTCGTATAACATTGGCACTGTTGGTAAAATGTTTTCTTTATACATACATCGTATATATTTTTCTCCGAATAATATCTGCTTCAAAATCATTAACTGTTCTTGATTTTCTTGCATGCGATCTTGATTTTTTATCTTTCGTTACCTATAGGTAAAGAAGGTATTGTCTTTGGTCAAAAAAATTCGGTGGTGTTTTTAATGAATAAGCACGTTTTAGGGTCCTTACAATGCGAATGTACTATTTTTAAAATGATGTGTGTGTGTGTGTGTGTGTGTGTGTGTGTGTGTGTGTGTGTATGTGTGTCCGTGTGTGACAAATTTTTCTCCGACGATAACTCCAATACTACAATTCTAAAAATTATAATTCTTTCGTATTCATCTTCTGTACATCCATATGAAGAGTTGATTAGATTTTGGTTATAATTGATCCACCGGGAGTACCCTTATTTGAAGTTTTTAGCAGTTTTTCTTAAAAAAACGCATTTAAATATTATTTTTTGACAATTTGTTATTATATATATTAAAGAAAATACTCTTCTCTATACGGTTTGATTATACATTTTCCTTCATATTCAATAGATGTAGAGTTAAAGCATTATAAAGAAATTAATTTTCAAAAATTAGTCAGCTTTGCTATTTATCATAGAAACAGCTGATACATTCAAAAAATTCTAATTGACGGATGTCTGTTGCAAGTGCAAAACCAAATATGGAAAGTATAGGATCAAAAATTGGTATGTCATAGAGTTCCTCGCAAGTGACATGCAGAGAAAGGCCAAAGAGAAGATGGAAGAACTGTATCGCAGAAGACTTGAGAAAGGAAGGACTGTGTGAAAAAGATGCTTTGGACAGGAATGAGTGGAAGAGAAGAGGAAACAGCGACCCCTAATAAAATAGGGGAAAGCTGGAGCAGAAAGAAGGAAGTGTATGTAATGTTTACTTAGTGTATGTTTATGCTATAATTTTATTGGATTTATAGAACTTTTTCAAATGAACTTTTGGTATGGAATTTGTAAAAAATAGTATGTGTTCGTGTTCGATTTTACATGATATTATATAGAAACTGTTCCAAGGTCCTTTTGGTATGGGATTTGTACAAAATACATCGAACTGATGGAAGGTCTTGTGCTGGCCACACAACAGATTTTTTAATGTAACTCCTGTACATACTATTTTTCTCACGGTACTATATGGAACTTTAGTTAAAGTAGCGGTTTTTGATAAAGATGCTTCTTCTTTTTCGTCACTTTTTAAACCATTGTACACATTTATAATAATTTTTGCATCATCAGATAAATGAATACGCTTTCTATTCGTGTCTTTATCATCTGACTGTTTTTCTTCTAACCTCGGTCTCCACATTTTTAAGTTTCAAACTTATTGCTGCGCAAGTTTAAACAAAACTAAATTTTAAATTAAAACTCAACCTATTATATACTCTTCAGAAGATTACAGTAATCCTTAATTCTTTCCAAAGAAATAACATTAAATTTCATGCTAGGTGATAGAAAGGAATTTCTAGTAAATCCGGCCCTTTCCAATAAGTAGCAAAATCTCATGCTGCGAAGGGAATAACTCAGCGATTAGTAAGTCAAGTCATGGTACTAAAAGTTGGCACGACCTATAAAAATATAGATATATACATATTTTTGAACAAGTCTAATTAATATTTCGTTCCTCTTCTCTGCAGAAACTTTCTTGTCGCCAAATATTTTCATATGGCTTGCGGATAAAATGCCTAAAATAATTAAAGTTGTTATTACTAATTCAGGTGATGTAACCCAATATTAAATGGAGGAATTTCAAGAAATTAATAGAGATATAAGAATAATAAGAAAATAATTACGTAATTATAAGTAGCAGTTTCACTATAAACCTTTTAAATTTAACAACTATCTCTTTCTATCTCTGCACATTGTAAGTAAAATGGCATCTGCAACTAGCAGTTGGGCTGTCAAACAAAACGTGAAAAATATTGCAGTCACTAAAATATCTGTATTCTCGATTAATATTTGCATTGTTTAATATTTCATCATGAATAAAAGCTTTTATAATTTCTTTTCAGAAGTTTTTTAAATATGTCAGTGTCTTCTCTCACGCCAAGGGTCTCACGTGACAAATGCATATCTTTTATCTCTTTAATTGGAAAGGTTTATTATGAGCCTGGGCTCATACATACTCCCCATTAAACTGCTTTAAAATTATAAGATGCATTGGTGTCAAGATTTTTAAAACAGGTACCTAGAATTGTAATGGTTTTATTTTGTGTATTTAGAATCTCAGAATTTTATTTTCAATTATGTAATTGATAGAAGAAGAAATATTTCAGTTGATTGATAGCTCCCAATTATGAGAAATTTAAATCAGTAGAATCAAATGTAATAGATCGTGAATTTTTCGAAAAGAATGACGCATTAATTCTAGTGAATTTCGAGGAATGTTTTGCTTTTTGAATGAATGGAATTCTTGTGCATTTTATCAGCTCATATTTTATTTTCGTTACTCGGAAGCCTCTCTTAAATATTCATGAAAACCAAAAATTGTTTCGTCCTCGTAGAATCAGCAATTGCGATTGAATAACCTCTCTAGCTAACAATTCGACAAAATAACAAGCAATTTCTTCCGGGTTGTTCATGCGTGCTGTTTCTGATATTTCTTTTTACTCGCAAATAAATCACTTCGAGGGAGATGTCTGTATAGAGGTAAAGAGAGAAACATCGGTCGCAAATAAAGTCCTTTGCTACTACCTCTAATTGCTTTCCAACATTTTCGTAATTGAATTTCGTATATTTCATAACGCTTTGTTGTTTAAAGTGGACAAATAACCGGGCACAGTTTTTTTTTTTTTTTTTTGTATAAAAATAAACTGCAATAAATATATCACGAACACAGAAACAGCTTCTATATTGAAATACATATAAGACATTTGATCTAATACAATATAATCTTGTTTAACTGAGATTTTCAGTAATGAAGTGTTGCACGATTTATTTTCTTTTATTTGATAATGCTCCTGACTCACGAGAAAATTGTTTTTGAAAATATAATTGTTTAAATTGTCGCTTTTCCTTTCGCCTGATGATGTCAGTAAATTTCACACCAATCAGGAAGTGGCTTACATTTGCCGCCGACAGAATTTAAACGAATGGCAGACGTGACAGCTGTCAACTATGTTCTAGCCATATACCTATTAACTAATATATTGCGGATCCTTTGCTTTTCTTGAAGGAAACACTGTGAAATGGAAATATCATTTCTGCATAAGTCTATCTCACACAAACACCCAACCGCGAATTATGCGCATGCTTGGAAACCTTGACTACTATTGGCTAACGAGGAAATCATGATCACTTTTTGCGAATCACAGAGTTCTGTTTATTAACGACTTGCGCGAGAAATTTTTAATTTAAATTTGAGAAATTAAGCAATGTACCTACTACTTATTTTGTATGTAAATTCTTAAATATAAATATTAGTAATAATAAAAAAACATTGACATATTCTAGTGCTAAATTTGAATTAAATAATTTACTTTGTTGTACTGTAAAAATAATAGGAATACAATCTGGTCAGTATTAATTTATTTAGGTGACAATAAATTACTGTATGAAACACAAAGCAAATGCTTTCGAAGTGCAACTACAAACAGAAATGAAATCAAACGTCAAAGTCAAACCATGTGCTCGCTGCATCACCAGGGCAGCGTTCCTAAACCAAGAATATCGAGTTTTGGCGTAGAGTATGATGTGTTGTGTTTTGGAACGAATGAGAGTTTTGTTGAAGTAAGAAATTGAAACTAAATTAAAAATAATTTTAAAAAACTAACAAAACTACTTATAATGGGGTATTCCACCATAACAAAAAAAAAAAAAAAAAAAAAAAAAAATACAATTTAACATAAAGTATGGCTCAATAAATAATAATTAAAACAATGAAAACTTTTTTTAAGTAATTGCTTTACGAGATATTTCACATTTGCTAAAAGGGAAAATTGACGTCATACAATTGTTATCTTTCTCTCGCAGCGTACTCAGAGCAGTGTGTGTGAGAAAGACAAGTATAGGGGAAATGTGACGTTACACTGATTTCTCAAAAATAAAATACTGTTAAACTAGGAACAATTAAAATTTTTTAATACTATTAATTGCTTCAAAACTACTGAATGAAGTTTTATTTAAAATAATAAAAAAAATTGAGTGGAATACCCCATTACAACATTAATGTCAAGCCCGTAATAAAAGCGCTTTTATGGAGCACTCTCCTCAATATAATGTGAAAGTACGCTCCATAAAAGCGCTTTTATTATAAAAGTATGCTCGTAATACACGCCAACGTATTTACTTATGTTTATTTTCAACCAAAAGCATGTTTTCTTCCTCAAGAAGGCAAATTATTTTCATATGTTGAGAATCGTGAGCATCTACGTTTGAAAATCTTGTGGAGTCATTTCTATACCCTCCTTGTTAGTAGAACATCACTTTGGAGTAAACTCTGGCTGTTTTGTAACGGGTTGAGTAAACTCTGACTTTGAATAATTTCGTACTCTAAGAGTAGGATTTTGGAACGCAGCCCAGCCAGCGACGCTGTCAGCGTTAGCCAATAGTAGTCAAGATTTCCGAGCATGCGCATAATTGCCTGTTGGGTGTTTGTGAGAGATAGACTTGTGCAGAAATGATATTTCCATATCACAGTGTTTCCTTCACCTACTCTTATGGGAAAGATACGAGCATTAGCAATATATTAGTTAATAGGTATATGGTTCTAGCTACTAATTCTGTCCATATTAATGATTTTTATAGTTTGTAAAGAATCAAATATTATATAGCTCTGGTTTGAAGCTGCTTCGTGGTGGTTTAAAACGTAACATTTTCTCGATTGGGTACGGTGCAAACTCGCAGTGGCAGATCGACGTATTGAGGGGACTAATTTTTGAGGGCCTTTTCCTGTTGTTTGTTTTATAATTATAAAAATCTGATGTGGACACCACATGACTTCCTTGTACGCCTGCTAAACCATACATATTTTGTTAATAATTAAAATATGTATTATAACAGACCCAATCATAAAATTGCACGTATTTGACATAATTTTACATTGACATTAAATTCTTTATTTTTTGTTATTTTTTGTCCTAATCCATAGCAAACTTAATTACAAAAAGTACATAAATAAATTAATAAATATATCACGGCATATTACCCATTACTGGGTGTGCCAGTATCTACAACACATGTAGACATCGGTAATGATGATATATATTTCACCGTGTGGGCGCTTACCAAGCGTCACCTCACGGGCACGACTACAGGGGTCACTTTTGTGCCATTTAAAATTGGAATTATTTGGCGCCTGTCGGAATTGAACCTGGCTCAAAGTACATCAATAATCATCAATACTTAATCATGTTTTACACGCAGAATTCAATTCTCTAAAACTTTTATTTAAAGCATTTATTTTTAAAATCAAAATACCATTTTTTCGAGAAAAACTGATAACAGCTTCAAGTAAAGTATCACTTCCGGTTAGACTATTTTAACCAAAATCTATTATGTTATTCCCATTAATATAAAAGTATTACATACCAAATTTAAAAAGTTTTGGAGTACCTATATTTTAATACAATTTTTCATTAAAATCTATTATAGGTTTCAAGTAAAGTACCACTTCCGGTTAGACCATTTTAACTAAAATCTTTTATGTTATTCTCATTGATATAGAACTCTTATATGCCAAATTTGAAAAGTTTTGGATTATATTTTAATATAGTTTTTCATTAAAATCTGTTAGAGGCTTCAAGTAAAGTACCACTTCCGGTTAGATCATTTTCACTAAAATTTATTATGTTATTTCCATTGATATAGAAGTCTTATATACCAAATTTGAAAAGTTTTGGATTATATTTTAATATAGCTTTTTATTAAAATCTATTATAGGCTTCAAGTAAAGTACCACTTTCGAAAGTTATGTAATACACAACTAGATGCTATAGCAGTCCTAAATACAAAATTTTAACTTTCTACGGCTTCCCGTTTTTCAGTTATGCGAGATACATATGTACGTATAGACGACACAACGAAATTAGTCAAAATGGATTCAGGGATGGTCAAAATGGATATTTCCGTTGAAATCTGGAAACCGAAAATTTTCGCGATTACAATGTTTCCTTTACTTCGTACAAGGAAGTAAAAATAGGTAGTTATGAATAAACTTTAAATTTCATATGAGCGTGAATATTAGAAACCGTGACATACTGACATATGTGTTTTACGTGAAAAACTTGTTTTCCCAAATATTATCTGTCCTGAAAAACATTATGTAGTGCTTTATAAATAAAGATTTAGAAAATAAAACTCAGAATTATAGAAAGCTAAAATTTTTAAATATACGCTTTTGGTGCTCAAGTATATGCGAATATGAATTTTAAAAAAAGAATGTCATGTAAACTGTCAAACCAAAAAAATAGGTACCTAACAGTTTGTCAAGGCTCATTTCTTGAAATAACATACTAGATCTATTTTTACCACGTATTTAAATTAAATTTACTCGGGCATTTACACTGGGATTCTGAAACCAGCGTTAAATAACGTTCGGCGTTAAGTAACGATAGTAACGTTCACGTTTCGGAGTTAAACTGGTATTCTGAAACACTGGCGTGAACGTGGAACGTTAATAACGCCAGTGTTAGTTCACGTCTCATACATCCGTGTGATCTTTCCCTTTTTGAATTTTCAACAAATAAAAAATCATTAAACGTAACAAAAACTGCACTTACCCGTCAATTTAAAAAGTATATGTCAAACGTCAAATAAACTTACGTGCATTTTGTATTAAAAACATATTTCTGGTATATTAATAAAATACAATTATTTCATAAAAATGGTGAAAAACACGGTTTATTTATAGTTTAGTATTTTACAAAAAATAGAAAACAAAACAAGATTTTATAATATACAAGATTGGAGATTTGCGGAATTGTTTACACTTTCACAGAATAATGTTTTTAATATTATAAATAATATTAGCCAATGTGCAGTCAGTACATTTATGAAAGAAGTTACTTTTGCATTTGAAATGGGAATCTACCTAATGAATTTACGGATAAGATTTCCAATAACTACTGAAGATAAAACTGTTTAAAATATTTGTTCTAGTTAGACACATTTAGGTACTATTTTAGTATAGGTACCAGGATACAATTACTTTTCTAATAAATCAATAATTTTCTGTATTTATTCCAATGGTGTATTGTTGTTATCAGTATATTCTTTGTTGTAATCACACACAATTTTGTTTATTATAATACGAATTTGAATTTCTTCTTATAATCCATACTAAAAAATCACTTTCCTTGAAAGTATTTATTGTTGTATTAAAACATAAATGATTATTACAATCAAAGGATTTTTCAATTTTTGCAAGTAACATAAAATTGCTTTTCTTCACGTGATTTTTCCTCATAGATAATAGATACATCCTCGGGTCTCGGGTTCAGCAGTTATTTTCTGTGTTGCATTAATATACCGATAATTCTAAACTTGATACTGTTGTTTGTAATTTGAAAATTTTATGTTGCAAGGTTATGTTAACATTGTTTAATATATAAATATTAATCATTACATATAACATGAATAACACTACTCACTGTTAATAAAATACATTTTGCAAGTGTCTACAGCAGTACACAAAAATAATATGGCTATTCATACCATAAAACACTCATGTAAGCCACCGTTTCGATGGTTCACGCTTCAATATTCCTATCCCAGCATAAATTAACGCCGGTCAGCGGCGTTAACGTTAAGTAACGCTGAGTTTCAGAATACCACAAGTGTCAAAATCGTCGTTAATTCACCTTAACGCCAGAAGTTAATTAACACCGAGTTTCAGAATCCCACTATTAATGTGGGGTATTAATGTATTATGGGGTCCCGTGGCCGCGTGCCTGAGTGTCTGGTCGCAAACCTGGGGAACCGGGTTCGATCCCGACTGACGCCAAATATTTCCAATTTTAAATGGCACAAAAGTGACCCCTGTGGTGCACTCTCCACGCCAGCTATGAGTGCCCGTGAGGTGACGCCTGGTAAGCGCCCACACGGTAAAATATATCGTCATCATTACCGATGTCTACATGTGTTGTAGATACTGGCACACCCAGAAATGGGTAATATGCCGTGATGATATATTTTTTTATATATATATATTTTTTACTATTAATGTGTAAATTTAAAAATCTTATTTTTATATTCCAAATCTTTACTATAAAACATAATGTTTTTCGAGACAGAAATTATTTGAGAAAAACTGTTCTCGCATGTTAAACGCCTACGTCACGGTTTCTAGTGTTCAGCCTGTATAAAAATTTACAGGGTGGTGGCGCTTAAGTTTGAACAAAGAGATTTAACATGAGATTTTAGTTTTATGAAAATTTCTGTTCTCCTGTTCATTTTATGGCAAAAAATGTATAGTACAAAGTTGTACAAAATTAAGAATTGCATATAAAATTGTTTTACATGTTTTTGTTTCCTTCACAATTCTATAAAGCAATTTCAAAATTTTGGTCCATTAGTGCTCCGTGTATATTTATAATAGCTTGAAATAAATTGCGAAAAGATCATGTCAGCCACCCGAAGCCCGGGAGTACTATCTTGCTGGGGTGCTAATGGACTGTGTATATATTATAGGATTCTTGCGAATTGTTATGAGTTATCAAACGCACGAAAAAAGAGTACTGACATTGGTCAAATGGGAGACAGGGAATATTTAAGGGAAGGCAAGAACTCGTTAGGGTAAACTGATGCACAAATCCAATTACTTGCAGTAGGATTCGCAGATGAAGCTAGTTGCTTCTTGAAGCGGCGACCAAAAGGGTGCTCTTGTAGACTTGGCGTGACTCACCCGTTGTTTTCTTGATACTCAAAACACAATTGAATCACAACTGCTACTACACTTTCACTATCTCTAAAAGATGAAAATTCCCCAATTTTCTTAAATGGTTTCGATGCAAAAATTGAGAATAATTTATGGACGAAACAAAAATACGTCTGAACATGATGATTACAGTATTATAATACAGAGTTAAAACAATAATAATTTTTATTGCCGTCAGCACCTCTGATCTTTATCCGTTAACACAACATAACAAAATGTAACATGGGGTACTGCTCTACCAACTGAGCTATGGCGGACTCTGCCAAGAAGACTGGAATGATCTTCCACTTATTTTACAACTCCTAGTTCCCCATTGAGAATATTTTATTCTAACATCTTGTGAACATGTCAGAAATTACTCAGGGCCTGATTAAAATTTTGATGTGGCCAGCATTTTACCTTCCGTCAATTCTATGTATTTTGTACAAATCCCATACAAAAAGTTTTTTTGAGCAGACTCTATATATCCAGTGAAATTATAACACGAATGTATACTATTTTCTACAAATTCCATACCGAAAGTTAGTTGGAAAAGATTCTATAAATCAAAAAAAAAAAAAAAAAATTATAACACAAACATACACTATGTAAATTGCACTTGATACTGACACCTGTCAATTATAGCTAAGCTGGCTCATTTATCTCTTCATAATTCTTTAACTCTATACATCTACTGAATATAAAGTAAAATGTATAATCAAATCGTATGGACAATAATATATTCTTTCATATTGATAATCACATAAAATGTCAAAAAATGATATTTAACTGCGTTTTTTCGAGAAAAACAGTTAAAAACTTCAAATAAAGGAAATTCTGGTTGACCAATTTTAACTAAAATCTAATTGTAGTATATAGACATCAACGTTAAACTAGTAAAATTGAATAAAGGAAATTCTGGTTGACCAATTTTAACTAAAATCTAATTGTAGTATATAGACATCAACGTTAAACTAGTAAAATTGAATAAAGGAAATTCTGGTTGACCAATTTTAACTAAAATCTAATTGTAGTATATAGACATCAACGTTAAACTAGTAAAATTGAATAAAGGAAATTCTGGTTGACCAATTTTAACTAAAATCTAATTGTAGTATATAGACATCAACGTTAAACTAGTAAAATTGAATAAAGGAAATTCTGGTTGACCAATTTTAACTAAAATCTAATTGTAGTATATAGACATCAACGTTAAACTAGTAAAATTGAATAAAGGAAATTCTGGTTGACCAATTTTAACTAAAATCTAATTGTAGTATATAGACATCAACGTTAAACTAGTAAAATTGAATAAAGGAAATTCTGGTTGACCAATTTTAACTAAAATCTAATTGTAGTATATAGACATCAACGTTAAACTAGTAAAATTGAATAAAGGAAATTCTGGTTGACCAATTTTAACTAAAATCTAATTGTAGTATATAGACATCAACGTTAAACTAGTAAAATTGAATTCTAGGGACCCAAAAACGTGCTTATTCATTAAAAACTCACCACCTAATTTTTTGACCAAAGACAATATTTTCCTTACCTAAAGGTCTCGGAAAGTAAAAATGAGTTAACACATATTTGAATTAAATTGTGAAAAAATCATGTCAGCCACCAGGGACCACTACCTTGCCGGGGTAACAACTGAGCCATTGCGGGCTCTATCACGATGACTAAAATGATCTTCCACTTACCTTATAACTGCTAATATATCTCTCCAGTGAAGATATTTAAACATCTTATGAGCATCTGAAATACTCATGGCCCTGTCGGACCAATTTTTAATATTAATAATGAGTCGGTATATATGAAATCAATTGTGAAAAGATCATGTCAGCCACCAGGATTTGAACCCGGGGCCACTGCCTTGTTGGAGTAACGCTCTACCAACTGAGCTGTGGCGAACTCTATCACGATGACTGAAATAATCTTCTTCTTAGCTTATAACTGCTAGTATATCTCCCCATTGAGGATATTTTTATTCTCCACGTTATTAGATATGGGGTTGGAATTATCACTACATGGTAGACCGTTGCCCCGGCAAGGTAGTGGTCCCGGGTTCAAATCTCATTGTTAATATTCAAAATTGGTCCATGAGTAATGTCTGACATGCTCACAAGATGTTTAAATGTAGTGGACAACCCAACCTCACATGTACTCGTAATAACATGACGAATAAAAATATCCTTAATCGAGAGGTATACTAGCAGTTGTAAGCTAAGTGAAAGATCATCATAGAGTCTGCAATAGCTCAGTTGGTAGACCGTTACCTCGGCAAGGTAGTGGTCCTAGGTTCAAATCCCGGTGGCTGACATAATCTTTTCAAATTTTATTTCAAGCTATTATAAATGCACACGTCAAATATTCTCTACGGCGAAAAATGAGAAGTTGATAGTGAATTTGGGAAAAGCGACGATGAGATTTTAAATTAATTTTTCGAAGAATTTTTCTGCTTTCTGAAAATTAATTTGTTACACACATTTCACAATTCCTAGAAATAATAATAAATCAACAAGATTATTTTACATTAAATCTGCAGACGGTTAATAACGAAAAGAGTAAACTGTTTTTACCCGTACAAGAATGAAAGGAAGTGACAGCTTAGTAATTAATTGAAGTTAAAAATACGTATTTGAACAGGAAGTACGTAAGGAAATGTGTAGTTATAGTTATTATTAATTACATGTATATTTTATTTTAAATGTGTAAAAGTTGTTACAGTTTTTACAGAATTCTATGTGATATAATTTGTACTTTCTCTGTAAACTTTATTCTCATTTTCTATGTTTACCCATTTAAAGTTTTCGAACTTTCCAAGTTTGTAACTTGAAAACTAAAACACGGTTACAAACAGAACATTTGTTTAATTTTTTTGTTTTCCGTAATTATACAAACTATTTTTTGATTTAATAAGTTGAAGATTATTCTTGCTAAACTTAATGGTTAATGATTGGCAAGTACACATTTGTTACATAACAGGTAAACAACTTTCTATTCTCATAGGTACATTGAGAATAAATGAATTAATCATATATGAAACATATTTATTGTAAATGCTTATAACTTAGTGATAGTCACCTAAAAATTGTTGCGTGCACCTCGGCTTAAAATTTCTTTTATCTGATTTGCTAGCCTCAGCCTTCGCGTCGGCTGAAAACTTGATATTCGGCTAATAAAGATCACTTTTACGATCTTGATACACAAAAATGTACAACTTTTTCATTGAAATAGGTTCATAAACTAATAAAGTATGTATTTCTTTTATACAATTACCACAAATGGGTGAAAAAAATGAAACGCTATGAAACCTTTTTCATGCGTTTATTATACTTAAAAAGTGTGTTATTTCACTCATAGGACTATAGTTTTTACTCATGTTGCATAAATAACTATTTCTGTATTCATTGTTTTGGTGTATTTCTCTGCACCCTTGCTCATTTCAATGCCTTGGAGCTATTGAAAAGAAATTCTGATTTTAAATCATACATCGATGCTGTGCTACCATCTTTGGGTTAATGCGCTGCTTGTGTCTTTACTTTGCACAGCCTATACTAAACATGGACATAAATTGAAGCTCGCCGCAAAACTCGCTGCTTAAAGCTAGAGTCGACGCGGACGCGTCACCATGTTTTTACCCTAAGTCTGCATCAAATGTGATATAGCTCTGACAGTTCAACACATTCTTGTTGCGTGTATACACAGTATGATCCACTCAGGTGACTATATCAAGACCTATCTTTGATTCTAAAGAGCTCTGGTAACATTCGCAATGTTCTGAAGTTTTCGCGTGCGGTAAACATTTACGATAAAATATAAATTTTTGGCTCTTTATTTTTCTTTAAATTTTTTCCGTTTATGTACATATAACATGAAAATCGAGCCACAGGCGTTTAACATAGGAAAACAGTTTTTCCTTGCGCAAAAATGTCCTATTAATTTTAAACAATGTTTTGAATAATTTTTGTAGAAAATTAAATTCTGTATTTAATGTAATAATCATATTTTATGTTGCACGTTTTATAACCGAGAAAATTTAATTTAAAATTTTATAAAAGTTACTTCTTTATAGTATTAGCCATGGTATTGAAACGTATCTGTCAGTCTGTCACGTTGTGATATATTTTACTTGCTAGAAACGCTCTGTTCGAGTCATTATTATTGAAAATGGAGAATATAGTTCAACGGAAGAAATTATTGAGTAAGTAATATTATTTTGTTGCAAATTATATTGTATAATATCTGACAGGTAAAACGCCGTTACATTGTTTGAGATTTTATTTCAATATTATGGCTAACACTACAAGGAACTCACTTTTATAACAATTTAGATTCAATTTTCTCGGTTATAAAACGTGCAGAATATAATACATACATACATATTACATGAATACTTAAATGTTAATATATTTTGTACCTAATGCATGCTGTTATATTTTATATTCGCATACTTATATATTAATACTGTATATTTATTTACAAGGATAATATTATTTTTATATTGAATTAGAAACAAGCGGGTTGATAACCTTAGCAATTGATGCCCTATTCGAGATAAAATTATTATTATTAGTATTTTTATTATAATTATCATTATCATTACAATTATTATTATTATTATTATTATTATTATTAGTATTATTATTATTATTATTATTATTATTATTATTATTATTATAATTAGTCGACTCTCTATAAATCGAAAACGCAAGGGGAATTTGAATTTATTCGAATTAGATCGAATTGGAACTAGAGAGAGTAAATAAAAATTAAATGTACAATTGTATAAATTACAAAGAGCATATATATGCAATGGAAAACAACGTTTATTCAGGTAAGATAACAAAAAATTACATTTTTATGTTTTAGAAAAATTAGATGTACATACCTAGTAAATATACAAATTGAAACCTTATACCGAGTCTCCTAAACAAATTTATTATTTAAGTTATTTAAATTCGATTTATACAGTAGCAAATTCTATTGAAATTGATGGCAAATGACAAAATTTAATTCGATTAGAAGAAAGTTCTAATTAAAAAATATTTTTTACATATAAAAATATATATAGTTGAACATGTCAAGAAAATAATTCGATTTAGAGAAAAATTCAAATAAGAGTGAGTTTGATTTAGAGAGAGTCGACTGTATTATTATTGTAATTATTATTATTATTATTAATTATTATTATTAATTATTATTATTATCATTAATTATTATTATTATTATTGTTATTATTATTATTTATTATTATTACAGCGCATATTGTTGTCTCAAATTCATCATGATGTTAATGTTCTTTTATGTAAGTCGCAATACTCAACACAACATACAATGAATATGTTCATCTACATTGTTTACCTCTGTTTTGTCCCCATACTTTCAATTAGCCCCACAAACAAAGGTCTAATTGAGCGAGATGATATGAGGCGTCGTTTATGATTTTTATTGTCGGTTGCACCAACGTAACTGAAATATTAAACTTGGATTAAGTTAACAATATTGCATCGAAATGAAATGCCAAACGAATTATAATATGTTGCTGTCAAAATTTCGATATGCATTTTTTTGTTTGTCTTGCTTAATATTTAAGCCTTGTTGGTGCAAATAGGCATTAAAAAATCAATAATGAATAACATGTTATTTTTTAATAATTAAAGTATTCTAGATGCTGGCTTACTTCAATCAACTTCAACTTTTAAGCTAATGTAGTTGTGTAGTTTATCACTTTCCTTCTAACTCACTTTGTATGCACAAATTTTGAATCTAATTGTTTTCTACATCAAATAATAAAATTAATTATGTTTAGAAAAGACATTTCTATAATGCGATTTTGCTGCAGCAACAATAAATGCTTGTTGGATTACTATTACAGAGTAATCTGACAATTACGTCTCATAAAATTTGCAAGAGCAACGCTATACATCACTGTAGCTACATGTTTGTTTAACTAAGTTGAATCTGGTAACAGAAACAAATTGAACCCTGAATAGTACTCCTGTGTAGGAGTTATTATAATATCAATAATGGAACAAATATCAACCTTGATTTCACCTCTCGGCTTCAGAAATCAATACGACTCACTCATGCACAAACAGCATCTTCAATTGAGAACTTTACCGATTATTTTTTATTTTGTTAGGGAAGGATTCGAAAAGTAATGTGGTGCAGTTTAAACAAGAAGAATAAACTGTGAAAAAATATCATTTTTCTAAAATTCAACTCTTTATTAAAGTAATTGTATTTGTGAACAAAGAAGTAATCATATTTATACAAATATCTTTTTTAGGCATTACATAAATAGATGTTTTAGGTATCCTTCGGCAACCGTGAAGCATTATTTTTCAGCCGCATTTACTTTACGGCCGTTTTTACTTTACGGTAGTATTTACTTTATGTACGAAACCATCATACGAAAACTGTCTTGGATTAGGCACACAGACTATACTATACATTTTGTCGTTTGGTTCAACCGTTGTACCAAAATTTGAATGTAATAGGCCCATAAACCATAACAAAAAGTAATAAAATGTACACTTTATCCTTAAAGTACTTACTACTCAATAAATAGCGATTAAGATAAAAAAAAACATTTTTTTTTTAATAATTAGGTACTTTGCGAGATATTTGAATTTACTTACAGGGCTACAGATGACGTCACACTATTGGTATCTTGCTCGCGCAGCCTACTACAGAAACTGGTGTGAGAAAGATAGCTACAGGTTTCTTTAAAAATCAAATGCATTTATACAAAAAAACAATTATGACTTTTTGATACCACGAATTGCTTCAAAATTAAACGAACTTTCATTTAAAAATATTTTAAAAAATTGGTTTATGGGCCCATTGTTTTTGCAACTTTATTTTTTTTATATAATAATCTCTATTAAATATACTCGTAGGTACGTGTATCTTTTCAATAATGAAAAAATATATCGGAAAACCATACATAAACAACAAGTGCAGGAAATTAGTGATTCTGAAACAAATGCTGAGTTTATTTCCGCATCACGTTTTTTTGATGTCTTACAAAGTACAAACAATATTTTTCAGTGCCGGATTTACGTACAAGCTAGACAAGCTTCAGGTTAGGACCTCACATTATGAGGGGCCTCGGCGCTTTGAACGTTGGTGATAAAAACTTTTTTAATTGTATGATAATGGGTGACTAATTATGCAGTGCCATATATCGCCCTTAGTGATTCTGTCGAGACGAGATATTTCTCGATTCTCGTCTCGTCTCCTACTCGAGATTTCTCGTCTCGACGAGTAGAGGCAGAAATGTAAAAAATATTTTACGAGACGAGACATATTTGCCGAGATCTCAATTCTCGAAAACGGTTGTTATTTTTCTCATTAGTTATTTGCAAGCGTGTGAAATTTAACACATTTTTAGTGATATCTGTCTCCATTTATCTTTGTATATTTCATGGTTGATATCTTGATATTTACACGCTATAATATGAAAAACTAACTATTTTCATTACACTGTACTCTGTAAACTTTTACAAAACGTGTAAACGCTTGCGCTGCCACGTTGTTGCAACATATATCTGTTCATAACTTAACAATGTGTTTTTACTACTCAAATATCAACAGACACATATCTATTGAAAAATAATAATGATATTATCATTATTATTATTATTATTATTATTATAAATAAATAAATATAAATAAATATATCATCACGGCATATTACCCATTTCTGGGTGTGCCAGTATCTACAACACATGTAGACATCGGTAATGATGACGATATATTATTATTATATAATAATAATAATAATAATAATAATAAAATAATAATAATAATAACAATAGTAATAATAATAATAATAATAATAATAATAATAATGGTAATTCAAAAAGCAATCCCAAATTTGAACACACAATATAATACAAACTGTTAATTAAAAAATGGGCCATAGGTGTTTAACATGGGAATCAGTTTTGCTGCGGACCGTTGCCCTCCTTTTTAACCTAGAACGATGGTTGTGATATCAATAGGAAGATAAAAAATCTGTTGTGGCCAGCACAAAACCTTCCGTCAATTCGATGTATTTTGTACATATCCTATACCAAAAGTTCCTTGAAAAATATTCTATATATTCTGTATAATTGTAACAAGAACACACTATTTTTACATATCCATACTGAAAGTTCCTTTGAAAAGATTCTAAAATCTAATAAAATTTTAATACGAATACGAACGTACATTATGTATTGCACTTAACACTTCCTCCTGCTTCAACTTTGCCCTATTTTATTAGAAGTCACTGTTTCTTACTCTTCTCTTCTACTCATTCCTGTCCAAAGCACCTTCGTGACACAGTTCTTCCTCTTTCAAATCTTGTGCTATACAGTCCTTCCATCTTCTCTTTTGCCTTTCTCGTACTTCTGGCATTATAAGTTCCTATCTTGAGGCGAGGCCGCAAATGCAAGTCACTGGCGAGGGACACTCTGTCACTTATATCACATACTTTCCACTTTGGTTCTGCACTTGCCACTGACATCTGTCAATTAGATTTTTTTGAATATACTCGTATCTGTTGTTTTCATAATTTTTGCAATGCTGACTGATTTTCGAAAGTTAATCTCTCTTAATCTCTCTATAACTCTATATCTATGGAATATGAAGGAAAATGTATAATCGAACCGTATAGAGAATAAGATATTCTTTCTATTGATAATCACATAAAATGTCGAAAATGATATTTAACTGCGATTTTTCAAGAAAAACTGTTAAGAACTTCAAATAAGGGTACTTGCGGTTGACCAATTATAACCAAAATCTAATCAGCTCTTCATATGGTTGTAAAGAAGAGGAATATGAAAGAATCATAATTTTTAGAATTGTAGTTTTGGAGTTATCGTCGGAGAAAAATTTGTCACACACACACACACGGACACACACACAGACACACACACAGACACACACACAGGCACACACACAGACACACACACAGACACACACACGGACACACATACACACATACAGACATCATCTTAAAAATAGTACATTCGTATTGTAGGGACCCTAAAACGTGCTTATACATTAAAAACTCACCACCGAATTTTTTGACCAAAAACAATACCTTCCTTTTGACGGAAGGTAAAAATGACACCAAAAACGTGTAAATTATGTAATATTTGGTCCCATAAACTAATGATTAAATTTATTCAATTTTGTATTAATAGCAATAGCTATAACATTTTTGAACAAAAAGGTAATAAAGTATTTGGCATTTTATCTGTCAGAATTTGTTAGCTGTTTTAATGTTTTATAACAGATTAGAAAATAGTAGATAAATATTAAATTAATAAAATTATAACATAATAAAATTTGCACAAGTTTTGGATTATAACAAATTTTGACAGATAAAACAACAAATATATATATATCTTTTTGTTCAAATTTCAGTTAATACAAAATTGTATAAATTTAATAATTGAAGTAAAGTTACTTTCTGGTCCTTGATAGACAATTTTCCGAGCTAGCTGAGTAAAGAAGAAATTTCCGGTGTAAAAATATATCAGAATCAGCTCATTTTCCGGTCGGACACAAAAAAAATTATTAACAATTTATTCTCACTCTCTTGTTATTATATTACTGGAAGTTAACTTTACAATTATTGAAAACGGCGTACTTAAACTAAACGTGGCACAGTAACATGTTTTCACAATTTATAAAAGATTTTGACAAATTAATAATTTCCTTGGCATTTTTGAATATTTATATGTATTTACCCTTTCATAATCTTGAATCAAATAATAACAAATATTATAAAATTTTAATGTTATTTTAACTTTTAAAAAGCAAGATTAAACAAAAAGCTATACAGTTTACAACACTCGCGGAAGAAACTATTGCTCCCTTGTACGATAATATACTAATATCTAAAATATACTGAAAATTCAAAGGAAGGTAAAAGTACAATAGGTTTTTAATATATAACCTACATTTGGTAATAATATTGTCAACTTTTATATTTCGTTTTATACGTATTTCCGATCCCGACGCACTTTGAAAAGAATCACTAACACATTTCTTGCATTTCAAACTGTTCTGTGAGTATTTCCACAAATAATTTCGTAAAAAAATCTATAGGCAGCCATAAAGGAGGTCATCTATCAAGGGCGATATTTTGTGATGTTAGAAGCCATATCAGTGTAAATCATACGACCTCCCGTGCAAGCGCTATCTCACTTCCACCCACGGGTCAATACTCTCCATTGAATATAGCTCAATTTCCTAAATAATCACGAGTTTTTGCCGTTGTCCTTCGCCGGCGCTCGCATTACAGCTTAGGAAAAACGCCGCCGAATTGAAAAAGACTATAACGTGGTATATGTGAACTTGTCATATATCTCCCAACAGATTTTAACGTTCTTTTTATGCGAGCTGCAAATGTTCAGAGTTTTTGTGCCAGCGAATTTATTCTCTCAGCTGAAGGATGTTTCTTAAATGAGAAAAGGAAAATAAGAAAGATTAATATTTTTTTATATTTATCTTCAAACTTCTTGGATACACTATTTTCATGTTTTTATTTCCTTTAAAATTTTGTTTATACATCAGAACAGATTTATTTCAAATTTCTGGCAACATCATTACTCTTCCTAGAGCATATTCCAATAGCCTTTAAATGTATAGGCGAATGTATAGTACATAATCTACTTGAATTCCATATATCCGAGAGGATAATGGGATGTCCTTAATTCTTAAGTTTTATTTTTGCTTGTTTAAATGAATGGTCTCCAATTTCATTTTAGAATTGTAGTTCACAATTTTTCTTACATTTATATGTGGTTCTCCGACTATGAAATATTGTTGACTTCTTTCCGTCTTGTTGAGACTGTTAAAATTTGTTTTTTATATTAATTTCAGTTAAAAAATACGTGAGATATTAAGCAAATTGTACAATACTGTTAGAATAATTCTATTTAGTAATATAGAAGTGAAACTACTTAACAATTTAAATGTTTAATATTTGTTTATTCATAGTTTTTATTAATTTTTTTACTAATTATTTCTTATTTAAGTTTAATAAACTTTTATTTTAATTATTAATATTTCTCTGAGATTTACACTTCACCCAAATAAATAAACGCTACAATATGAACCCCATTTTGCATAAAAGAAAATATTTTTGAAAAATATTATAATAATTATTATTATTATGGAATTATTAATTTTTTATCTGACATCTTGGAATAAAATAAAGAATTACTTCAGTATTCAGAATTTTTGAATATATTTCAACAGAAATTATGAAATTATCTATAAATATAAAAATACATTTTACATGAAAACCGTAAATATTCATGAGAAAGAAAATTTGTATGCAGTATAAAATGATATTAAGAATTAATGATATATGAAAAAAGAAAACAATATGGTCACAAAGAAGTAAATGTATTATCTATTTATAAAATCAATAAATTGAAACAGGAGTACTTAGATGAGTAGTCCCATTTGGACATTATAGTTTATTTATCGCCAGTAGAAGCAGCTTATATACAGGATGTCTCTTAAATAGGGGGACATGGCTTAACCACAGATTCCTGAGGCTAAAATAAGACGATTTAACTAAACTTGCTTTTACCGGAAAGTGCACCATTTAGCCAGATTTCTGCTTCAAACTTCTTCGAAAAAAAATTAATTTTACTTGTAATAACAGAACACTTTATACGATTTGGATGAAATTTGGTATGACAGTTCATATGGTTATAAGTCATCTTTTAAGGTTATACTTGTTATTATTAGTGAACCACTAGTGTATGAAACATAGGTGTCCCAACATTGATTAGACCGTAACTTTTTAATTGCCACGCCGATAACATAAAATTATTTTTTTTCAGAAAGACACATTCAATAGTAAACTTTTCTCTCTCTATTTAATTTGTGATATCTGTTACCGTACGGACAGAAAAAAAATAAAACTTGAGTGACTGCTTCGTGAATTTTTTAAAAATAAATTTAATCTAGCAATCTATCCAAATGACAAACACCTAATTTTTAATGACAGTTTTACTATTTATTGAATATTGCGAAGATTTTTTTTGACAACCCATAAACAATTGTTACTGTTTTTAGAAATTCGTTGTTTGACATTTGGATAGACTGCTAGATTAAATTTATTTTAAAAAAATTCACGATGCAGTCACTCAGGTATCACAAATTAAACACAGAAAGAAAAGTTTACTATTGAATGTATCTTTCAGAAAAAAAATAATTTTGTTATCGGCGTGGCCATTAAAAAGGTATGGTCTAATCAATGTTGGGACACCTTAGTTTCATACACTAGTGATTCACTAATAATAACAAGTATCACCTTAAAAGATGACTTATGACCATATGAACTGTCATACCAAATTTCATCCAAATCGTATAAAGCGTTCTGTTATTACAAGCAAAATTATTTTTTTTTCCAAGAACTTTGAAGCAGAATTCTGGCTAAATGGTACTCTTTCTGGTAGAAGCAAGTTTAGTTAAATCGTCTTATTTTATCCTCAGGAATCAGTGGTTAAGCCATGTCCCCCTATTTAAGAGACATCCTGTATATATATATATATATATATATATATATATATATATATATATATATATATATATATACAGGGTGTATCAAGATAATGGAACAGTGCCGTTTATTCGTGTATGTGAAAAGATACAGAAAAAAGTGATTAGGATATTTTGTAAGGGATAGAGGGGGACACATTTTACCATAAACTTTATTATCATAAATCCAGTGGTACTCAAACTATAGGGCAATATTATATTTTTTTAAATGGCATTATATATATTTTATTAACTCATTAAATAGAGAATTTTGTTCTGAATTCAATGATATAATAATATCATACCCTTCCATTGCGAAAAAAATTATAAAAATTAATTCAAAGTTAGTATTTCATTTCTACTGTATCTAAGTAATCTGAGCAAACATTCAATCAATAAAACAAAAAATTTATTTTAAAAGTTGAATTTATTGCCAAAATCGTAGCATACTTGAATGTAATAAAACTAAAATAATTTTTATTTTGTTTTATTGATTGAATTTTTGCTCAGATTACTTAGATAAAGTAGAAATGAAATATTACCTTTGAATTAATTTTTATCAAATTTTTCGTAATGTAAGGGTATGATATTATTATATCGTTGAATTCAGAATAAGATTCTCTATTTAATGAGTTAATA
Organism: Ophonus ardosiacus; assembly: GCA_943142095.1. Classification (NCBI taxonomy): domain Eukaryota; kingdom Metazoa; phylum Arthropoda; class Insecta; order Coleoptera; family Carabidae; genus Ophonus; species Ophonus ardosiacus. The sequence continues at coordinate 31,872,908 of OW964831.1, read as the reverse complement.
AAATATATATAATGCCATTTAAAAAAATATAATATTGCCCTATAGTTTGAGTACCACTGGACTTAAGATAATAAAGTTTATGCTAAAATGTGTCCCCCTCTATGCCTTACAAAATATCTTAATCACTTTTTTCTGTATCTTTTCACATACACGAATAAAATGCACTGTTCCATTATCTTGATACACCCTGTATGTCACTGTTTCGATTAGTTAAGGAGGAAAATATCGTGGGTGTGTCAGTGGATTGTGGGCTTTAATTAAAGTTGATTTCTTTTAAAATCTGTCAAGCTTTCGTGTATTTAGTTTTTTACACATCATCAGGACACTGAAGTAAAAATACAAATAATTTTACAAGTGTATAAAATAATTTGATTTTAAAAAAACTTACGTTTTGGTGAAGTTGTTTATAAGTCATTGATTTTATAAAACAAAAGAATTTTGACATTATTTTAGTTAAAATTTACAAAAATAAAACTTATAATAATTTTGACTAAATCACATGTTTAAGTACGTTGTAGTTGCGCAACAAGTTATATTTTGTTTTGGTGTAATGTTGGTACAGGATGTGAAATGGGCGGTAAATTTTAAAGCGGTTTAATTTGAAATAGGTGTAGCCATGTCAACGTTCAAGTTTCAGTATCATGGTTTTGAAGTATTCTGTTGTTATTAATAAGTTTAAACAAATTACAATATATAGGGCTCAGGTTATCAATGTCAGTTTTTTTGTTCATAGTATTGTTGGTATTTTGTATATGATACATTTCCAAAAACGATCGTTTATTGTAATTTTTTTCTGTATCTAATATGTCTGTATTGTCAAAGTCCATGGTATGTTTGTTTGTTACGCAATGTTGGGATAAGGATGTTGCATGAGGTTTTCTTTTTATATCGCTTTTATGTGAAGTAATTCTGCCAGAAAGTTGTCTGGATGTGTGCCCGATATAACATAAATTGCAATTTTGACATGGGATTTTGTATACGATGTTAGAATTTTGCATTTTTGGTGTTTTTTCTTTTAGTTTACTGAATATTGTTTTAACTGTGAGACAACTTTTGTTAGCTATGCGTACTGTGTCGTCCTGGACTATGTTGGTTATGTTTTTGGTAATCTTGTTTATGTATGGAAGTGAGCAGTATTTTATATTGTTATTGTCAGTCTGTATGTCGTTATTGTTGGTTTCAGTATTTGATTGTGTGTCGGATTGTATTGTATTGAATTGTTGTTCATTGAACAGTAACACGTTCAGCAAGTTTTTTGGGTATGCATTTTTGATTAACACTTCTCTAAGTTTACGTAAATTTTCTTGGTGGTACGAATGATGTGAGATCTTCAGTATTCTGTTTTTTAGTGCTCGAACGACGTTGATTTTCATTTGTAGAGGTTGTTCAGAGTGAAAGTGGACATAACGTTGGGATGATATGGGTTTTGTATACCAGTTTAATTTTAATAGGCCTTGTTGATCTCTTGTTATTAATGTGTCTAGGAATGGTAAAGTATTATTTTGTTCTATTTCCACTGTGAACTGGAGATGCGAATTGTAGTTATTGAAGATGGATAGTATATGTTCCACTTTATCACGAGGTACAGCTGTCACAATGTCGTCGACAAATTTCTTCAAGAATGGCAGTTCAAAGTCTAGTTGTGGAATACAATGTTCTAATAATGTGTCCATGACATATTGCGCTACTATTGGACTGCAAATTGCACCCATTGGACTTCCAAGTGTTTGCTTATAGTATTGACCATTGTAGACACAGTAACTGGTGTCGAAGATGAATTTTGTTATCTGAATGAAGTCATTTTTTGTAAGAGTTGTGTAATCAGTTATAATTTCCCACTTTTCATTTATACTATCGATGGTTAACTGTACTGAAATGTTACTGAACAACGATACAACATCCAAACTGATTAGTATATAGTTTTCGGGTAATTTAAATTCATTTATGAAGTCGGCAAATTGAAACGAGTCTTTAATGTAATAGGGATTGTCTTTGTCATAGGCGTCTGTCAGTCTGTCTGTGATATATTGGGCTAGTTTACTGTTAGGTGCATCTATGGAAGATATGATAGGTCTTAATGATAATGTAGGTTTGTGTATTTTAGGTTGTCCGTAATATTTAGGTGCTGTGGAGTTGTATATTGTAAGTGTTTTAGCTGTATCTGGGGTTATTGCATTTGTGTTTTTAAGTTGGGATACTAGTTTGTTTGCTTTTTGTTGTATAGTACTGGTAGGGTCTCGGTTTAGTCGTTTGTATGAGTTTGTGTCATTTAGTATTTCTTCGGATTTGTTATTGTATGTTTGTTTGTCCATTATTACTGTTACATTTCCTTTATCAGATTGGGTGACAATTAGATTGGGATTTTGTTTTAGAAATTTTTTTGTATACGTATACAAATATTGTATATAAGTGTTAGTTGTTGGTTTATTTAGGTAATTTGTAATGACATTGGTAACCTGCGCTCTACATAGATTTTTGTTGTTATCGTTATATTTTTCTATAATGTATTCTACATCACTTAGCAGCTTATTAACACTAACCTGTTTTGGTGTAGGTGGTATACAAAATTTGGGTCCAAGACTGAGTAATGTTTGTACTTCTATCGGTATTTGTTGATTTGTTATATTTTTTAACCATTTTGTTTGTGTTAGTAATCTGCCACGTTCTGTAGTTATTAAATTTTGTATTTTATTTTGATTTCTTAATTTAATCTTATTAAAAGTTTTATTGTATTTAATATGTTGGTGAAATTTAAAATTTTGAAAAATATAGGTCGGTGTTACCTGTATAATTTTATTAGCAATTTGTTGTAAATTTTGTTCAACATATTAAATACAATAAAACTTTTAATAAGATTAAATTAAGAAATCAAAATAAAATACAAAATTTAATAACTACAGAACGTGGCAGATTACTAACACAAACAAAATGGTTAAAAAATATAACAAATCAACAAATACCGATAGAAGTACAAACATTACTCAGTCTTGGACCCAAATTTTGTATACCACCTATACCAAAACAGGTTAGTGTTAATAAGCTGCTAAGTGATGTAGAATACATTATAGAAAAATATAACGATAACAACAAAAATCTATGTAGAGCGCAGGTTACCAATGTCATTACAAATTACCTAAATAAACCAACAACTAACACTTATATACAATATTTGTATACGTATACAAAAAAATTTCTAAAACAAAATCCCGATCTAATTGTCACCCAATCTGATAAAGGAAATGTAACAGTAATAATGGACAAACAAACATACAATAACAAATCCGAAGAAATACTAAATGACACAAACTCATACAAACGACTAAACCGAGACCCTACCAGTACTATACAACAAAAAGCAAACAAACTAGTATCCCAACTTAAAAACACAAATGCAATAACCCCAGATACAGCTAAAACACTTACAATATACAACTCCACAGCACCTAAATATTACGGACAACCTAAAATACACAAACCTACATTATCATTAAGACCTATCATATCTTCCATAGATGCACCTAACAGTAAACTAGCCCAATATATCACAGACAGACTGACAGACGCCTATGACAAAGACAATCCCTATTACATTAAAGACTCGTTTCAATTTGCCGACTTCATAAATGAATTTAAATTACCCGAAAACTATATACTAATCAGTTTGGATGTTGTATCGTTGTTCAGTAACATTTCAGTACAGTTAACCATCGATAGTATAAATGAAAAGTGGGAAATTATAACTGATTACACAACTCTTACAAAAAATGACTTCATTCAGATAACAAAATTCATCTTCGACACCAGTTACTGTGTCTACAATGGTCAATACTATAAGCAAACACTTGGAAGTCCAATGGGTGCAATTTGCAGTCCAATAGTAGCGCAATATGTCATGGACACACTATTAGAACATTGTATTCCACAACTAGACTTTGAACTGCCATTCTTGAAGAAATTTGTCGACGACATTGTGACAGCTGTACCTCGTGATAAAGTGGAACATATACTATCCATCTTCAATAACTACAATTCGCATCTCCAGTTCACAGTGGAAATAGAACAAAATAATACTTTACCATTCCTAGACACATTAACAACAAGAGATCAACAAGGCCTATTAAAATTAAACTGGTATACAAAACCCATATCATCCCAACGTTATGTCCACTTTCACTCTGAACAACCTCTACAAATGAAAATCAACGTCGTTCGAGCACTAAAAAACAGAATACTGAAGATCTCACATCATTCGTACCACCAAGAAAATTTACGTAAACTTAGAGAAGTGTTAATCAAAAATGCATACCCAAAAATCTTGCTGAACGTGTTACTGTTCAATGAACAACAATTCAATACAATACAAACCGACACACAATCAAATACTGAAACCAACAATAACGACATACAGACTGACAATAACAATATAAAATACTGCTCACTTCCATACATAAACAAGATTACCAAAAACATAACCAACATAGTCCAGGACGACACAGTACGCATAGCTAACAAAAGTTGTCTCACAGTTAAAACAATATTCAGTAAACTAAAAGAAAAAACACCAAAAATGCAAAATTCTAACATCGTATACAAAATCCCATGTCAAAATTGCAATTTATGTTATATCGGGCACACATCCAGACAACTTTCTGGCAGAATTACTTCACATAAAAGCGATATAAAAAGAAAACCCCATGCAACATCCTTATCCCAACATTGCGTAACAAACAAACATACCATGGACTTTGACAATACAGACATATTAGATACAGAAAAAAATTACAATAAACGATCGTTTTTGGAAATGTATCATATACAAAATACCAACAATACTATGAACAAAAAAACTGACATTGATAACCTGAGCCCTATATATTGTAATTTGTTTAAACTTATTAATAACAACAGAATACTTCAAAACCATGATACTGAAACTTGAACGTTGACATGGCTACACCTATTTCAAATTAAACCGCTTTAAAATTTACCGCCCATTTCACATCCTGTACCAACATTACACCAAAACAAAATATAACTTGTTGCGCAACTACAACGTACTTAAACATGTGATTTAGTCAAAATTATTATAAGTTTTATTTTTGTAAATTTTAACTAAAATAATGTCAAAATTCTTTTGTTTTATAAAATCAATGACTTATAAACAACTTCACCAAAACGTAAGTTTTTTTAAAATCAAATTATTTTATACACTTGTAAAATTATTTGTATTTTTACTTCAGTGTCCTGATGATGTGTAAAAAACTAAATACACGAAAGCTTGACAGATTTTAAAAGAAATCAACTTTAATTAAAGCCCACAATCCACTGACACACCCACGATATTTTCCTCCTTTTACATATATATATATATATATATATATATATATATATATATATATATATATATATATATATATACAGTGTGTCCCATTTAGAGGTGCCACCATTGGGATCTCGAGAACTATAAGAGATACGATGTCGGTTAAATGGAACTTTTTGTGCGCCTTTAGGAGGCCATCTCAGATGTGCTTTTGATTTTCCAAAAATTCTCATAGGGCACTAGATAATGACGAAAAACTGAATATTGTTGATTTTTTCTTTTTCAAATAACGTCTGAACTATTAGTAATTAAGAAAAACGTTTCAAATATAAAAGATAGATATTTTTATTAAATAACCAGTGGCGTATGAAATAAATTATTATATCCGTAAATTTTCGAGATGTAACACAAACTTATATTTTTTTAAAGGGAACCCATATCTGATTTTAATCTCAAAAAAATCATTATTTTTTTCTCTTTTCAATGATGTAAGGGTTATTATATTTTATATTTGTTTTGTTCCTAAAATTTAATTTTTCTCCTTATTTTCCTGAAATTTCTTATTATTTCTCAAAAAAATATTATTATTTTTATTAATTATATTGTATTTGATCGAAATAATTTGTTTTATGCCTTTATTACTTAATATTTTCATTCTAGACTTATAATTACAAATTACACTAATGTGCCAAGGGCGACCAGATACAAAATATTATAAAAATTAGTTTGATACGAATTTTGAGCAAAATTTTCTAACGAAATAAATTATTTAAATACAAGGAGTATTTCTAAATAGAAATCTACCAATATTTTCAAAATAATTATAAATTTAATACAAAATAAGAAAAAAATAATAAATTTGAAGACAAAACAAATATAAAACATAATAACACCTTACATCCTGAAAAGAGAAAAAAATAATGATTTTTTTGAGACTAAAATCAGATATGGGTTCTATTTAAAAAAATATAAGTTTGTGTTATATCCCGAAAATTTACGGATATAAAAATTTATTTCGTACGCCACTGGTTAGTTAATAAAAATATCTATCTTTTGTATTTGAAACGTTTTTCTCAATTAGTAATAGTTTAGAAGTTATCTGAAAAAGAAAAAAACAACAATATTCAGTTTTTCGTCATTATCTAGCGCCCTATAAGAATTTTTGGAAAAACAAAAGCACATCTGAGATGGCCTCCCAAAGGCGCACAAAAAGTTCCATTTAACCAACATCGTATCTCTTATAGTTCTCGAGATCCCAATGGTGGCACCTCTAAATGGGATACACTGTATATGTGTAACATATATGTTTTTTTGCAATCATCGAATGGTAAAATCATGAATTTGGTAGGATTTATAGAAAAATAGCAAATGTTATAGTTTGTCTTAACATATATAAAGTGACAATTGAGCTTAAAATAAAACAAAACATAAATATTTATTAATAATACTCTAAACAATGTTTTATTTGATTTCCATCCTAAATTATTCAAATTGATAGACAGTAGTTTTTGTTTGTCATACATAGCCAAATAAAAATTACTAAAAATATAATTTATTTGAATTTCAATTGAATTTTTCTCAATACTTTTGCTATGAAAGATTGTAAAAGGATTACCTGTTGTATTGAGAAAAAAAACTACGCTATCGGACGGGTCTAAAAATATGTGCTATCACTATCCTATATACATTGTGACGTAATAGATAAAATTAAAATTGACAAAAAATTTTGACGTGATTTTCTGAGGGAAAATCACGCGTCACACTTACCCGCAGCAGCTCAAGGGTTGGTCGTGGTTGCGCGAGGTCGAGGGTTCCTAAAGGGTGGTTGTGCAGGGATGAAATGATGGGCGCCTGTTATGTCGGGTTAAGAGAAGACACAACAATTCAAAAGAAGTTACAGTAAAATTTTAAGTTTATTTAAAATATTCGCAAATATGTTTTTAAGATAAATTTTAATAAAAATATTATTAGTATTGCAAACAAAAACAACCCAAAAAAATATGGTCGTACACACCTGGTTGAAGACCTGATTTGGGGTTACAAAAAACTGATGGATCCTAGAGATGAGTGGGCCGCTGGAGGGGGGAAACCTGTCGCACGGCGTCGTGGTAAGTTCGGACCGACTGCCTCGCTGATGATGCTACGATCTGCCAAGTCCGCCTCGCTGATGACGGCTACGATCTGTCAAGTCCGCCTCGCTGATGAGGGCTACGATATGCCAAGTCCTTCTCTCTGAATATGCCGAAACGTTGTCCAACTCTCGTCAGAGCAGGTTCACGCTGATGGTGACGTTAAAAACGCAGGGCGGCATCCAGAGCACGTAGGGCTTAGGCGTAGTGGTGATCGCTCTAAGTCTTAGGAACGGCACTTTCAGGCAGCGAGTGTGTATAGCTTGTGGAAGCGGTCTCTCGTCTCAATGTGAACTTTGCGGAGATGATTCCCCGCCCCAGCGATCCAAACAACTCATCCGGACCGGGACGTTGAAAAATCATAAAAAAGACCATAAATTTTAGGCGTTGCTACAAAAAAATTTAGTACAAAAATACAATAAAATCGTATTTACAATAATCGCAATAGTAAAAATATTTCTGAATAAAAATGTGAAACTACTTGTGAAAAATAATTTTATTTTTAAAACTGTGTACAAAAAAAAAAACAAGAAAACAGCTGGCCAAGCTGTAGTGGACAGTGAGAGAGGAGATTAGAACAAGATAGGGTTAGTAAAGAGATTTGAGCTCTAGCTTTAAGAGAAAATTCTCTACTCGGCGGAATTTTATAGTAACAAAATTATTAATCTAGGTAGCCTAAAAATTACTAGATAAAATTTAAGATAGATAAACGGCTTACCCAGAAGTCGAAGATACTCTTAGATAGTTTAAGATAAACTCGTAAAAACTTGAACGAGCAACAATACAATTGTGTTACTGTGACGTCAAATCAGCGGTAGCCACGTCTGCAACTCCACCGTATAAGATAGCTAACGAGCTGTATAAAAATTTAGTACAATTGAATAACAAATTTGTTATATGATCCCAAAAACCTATTAAAGAATTTATATAAATTTCCCAACCAATTTTAGCCAAAATTATAAAAAATAGATAGATAAATTTAGAGATAAATTTTTGGACAAAAATTATTGGACAAAAAAATATAATTTATATAAATTTGAATAATGAAAAACATGACAAATAGCCAATTTTTAATCCCATTAAAAATATTAAACCCCGAAAAATAAATAAATATAAAGCGATACAGAATTACTATAGGTATGGTTTACTCACAAAAATTGAATGCGCCAACCCGGCGCTACAACCGTGTCTTAGAGGGTTGCTAAGAACACAAAAAGTTAAGCAGAATATTACGAACCAAAAAAGGGACTTTAAAGCAAAAGTGAAAGCGTTAAACGCTGGGGACCGGTGAACCGTACTGGTTATTGGTTCAGCATAAAAAGTAATAGTTAAACAGAAAAATTATTATCGCCTCGTATTACAAAAAAACCTTAATTTTGAATAACCATAAGCCAAATGTGAGGCGATAGCCGGTCGGATTTTTTTTGCCGTGACGCCACTGCATGCGCTGACGGTGGATGTAAAATTTTGACAAACAACTGATATGAACAAAAAAATATAATTGAAACTTACCCAATCAGATGTTAAACTAGCCAAATAAATGAATAAAAGATAACAAAAGTGTATCATAACACCGATGATACAAGATAAAAAAAATATCCCAGCAAAATTTGGAAAAAAATACAGTCAGCACACACGCAGCTACGACACGTCAAAACCGCTCGAATGGCATTGAATTGACCGCATGTGCTCCGGGTACCGTTCAATCACGCGGAAACACACAAAATATGTCGCTAATCAAATTGAACACTAAGATTTGAAAAAAAAACCCGCGTAACGATTTTTTGAAATCGTTACACTGCCCCCTCTCCAAAAAAAGGACGATTAGGTAAGGGATGAGTCGTCCGATAAGTTTAGGGATGATTCAGGATCTTCTGGAGCAGGCTTAAGGTCCTTAACATGGTAAATACCAGCATCGGTTCCATTCAAATCGTGAAGATGATATGCTAGTGGAGAGAGCTTTTTAAATACTAAGCTAGGGATATATCGAGGCGCTAGGGCCGAGGAATAACATTGGGAACCAACTGAGAGAACTCTATTACGGCGATAAACAATGTCACCTTCATTAAACTCGAGCTGTCGACGATGCTTGTTGTAGTACTTAGCGTTGCGTTCATACGC